>JAKFHU010001161.1:0-18795 GCA_023783475.1 Daubentonia madagascariensis | reverse complement strand
TTATTTTTTATGTCCCACGCCTTTCATATTCTTGATTTCTTTTAAAATATTCTATAATACCAGGAAGACAGAAAGTTAATATTCCAGAAAAATGTTCCCCAAATCCAATGCCCTGGGTTGGTATTATTTAGCTAATGTCTCTGAGTCGTCTTCTCTCCCTACCCATGACACAAAATATAAAATAATCATGGACTTCATGATTTTGTCACTTTGATTCATTTCTATTTTTTAATTGAGGTCTTTGGTTGAAATTTATTTATTATGTCTGTTGATTATTGAGGATGTTTGTGGGACAAGAATTAGACAGCATTATAGTGCTTCTTATTCTACTAGTTTTATTGGTGTTTAGAGTTTTGTGCTGAAAGCCAACAGGCACTATTGAACTGTTGTCCTATTTAATCTGGACTTCTTTCCTCTGGGGTGGGAGCTGTTACACTCATTTCTCAGATAAGAATATTGACTTAGGATTTTTAAGTTATTTACTTTAGGTTAATTTACTTAAAGTGAATAAACCAGGTATGCAAACTAAGTTTGCATAGTTTAGAAACTGATGTATCTCCTATACTAATATATTTCTCCAGGCACTTAGAGAATAATATTATGTTAAAGGTCACATTATTTAGACCATTACTGCTTAAGAGCAAGAAGACCTTATCTGGATAATTATTTCATGAGTCTATTATATCACCAATAATACAAATAAACCTTATGTGGAACTTACATATTTAATAAATTGTGTCAGAAATTCCAAATTTTGTTACCATTATATTCAAACACCAATAACAAAAGCAGCAGAAATGACCAACAAGAGTTTCCCAGTAGGCTTCATCCTTCTTGGCTTCTCCGAATGGCCCCAGCTAGAAACGGTTCTCTTCTGGATCATAATCATCTTTTACACCATGATCATCCTCAGCAACTCCACCATTATCTTGCTTTCTTGCACGGACCCTCATCTCTACACACCCATGTACTTCTTTCTTAGCAATCTTTCCATCTTGGAGCTCTGTTTCACTACAACCACCGTGCCCCAGATGTTGTCAAACTTGTGGGGGCCAGACAAGAGCATCAGCTATGCAGGCTGTGTCATCCAACTCTTCCTATTCATCTGTCTTGGCGTCACAGAAGGTGTCTTGTTGGTGGTGATGGCCTTTGGACCGCTACGTTGCTGTCTGCCAGCCCCTGCGCTACACCATCATTATGAATCCTCCACTCTGCTGGAAGCTGGCACTCGTGGCCTGGGTGTCGGGCCTGATGGAGTCTCTGATTCAATCTCTTGTCACATTCCAGCTGCCCTTCTGCTCTCACCACCTCCTGGATGATTTTCTGTGTGAGGTTCCTTCCCTCATACGACTGGCCTGTGCAGACACCTTCTCCAATGAATGGCAGATAACCCTCTCTGCTGTCATCTTTACCATGTTGCCTGTGGGGTTGATCCTGACTTCTTATGGCTACATAGCTCAAGCTGTGGGGAAAATGAAGTCAGAGGTGGGGAGGCAAAGAGCCATTGCCACCTGCTCCTCCCATCTCCTTGTGGTCTTCATATTTTATGGGACAGTGGCAATGGTGTACATAGACCCTAAGAAAAACTTTGCTTCAAAACATGGCAAGTTCTTCACTTTCTTCTACTCTGTAGTCACACCATTGTTGAACCCTCTCATCTATACCCTGAGGAACAAAGATGTAAAGGATTCTTTGAAAAGAATGCTGAGGAAAGGGATCAGCATATGAAAAAGTAGATAATCAATCATTTGAACAAGAAAGAAAGTTGAAAATTATGACATGCACTCATGCTCCAATAAAGAGTCTTTGAAACATAAATAAAAATGGTAATTTAGTACAAAGATGACTTATTCTTTCTCCTCATGATTTTACGTGTCATTTGTTAAAAAACAAAATGCAAACTTAACATCAGTTTTTAGCAAATAGTAAGTGTTAAAATTATATTTGGCTAGTGAAGAATACTAGCTGCATGGTTAACTTTTGAAGAATATGAATTATTATTTCTTAAGCAACATAACCTCCATGAGGTAAACATTCCAGAATTAGCAAACAGGTAACTCATAAATTATTTACTATTTCAGTTTTAAAATTAAAAAAATAGATAGAACTTCGTATTATGAATTCTCTCATAGCCTGAAGGTAGGGAAACTTCCCTGTAGTTTCCCTAGGTGCTTAGTACATGTATGGACTTTCTTTTTTAATTTGTCCATGAGAATGGCACCTTGACTACAAAGAAGAGATTATATCTGCATTTTTTGGTGTTGTATTCTTTTCTTTGAAATTTTCAGAAGATGAAGTCAGCACAGTGAGGTCTCTCTGAGATATGAGAATTCAGGAGAGGTGTGGGCACTCTCCTTCCTTGAGACAGATCTTAATATTTCCTCAAAATTTTATTTACCCTCCATGTGATTACAAATATGTTAAATATCTAGACAAACAGCCTGACAACGAATTTGAAATAATTGCTTTAGGGAAGTTCAGCAAAGTCAAGAAGATACAAAGAAAAAATTCAATGAAATGAGGAAAACAGAAAGTGACCAGAACAAGAAATTTAACAGATAAAAAAAAATAATTATAAAAATATCAAACAGAAATACTAGAGCTTTGTCCAACAACGGAATACACATTATTCTCAAGCTCCCATGGAGCATTTGCCAAGATAGACCACATTCTAGGCCATAAAACATGCCTTAACAAGTTTAAGAGAATAAAAACCACACAATGTCTGCTCTCGGGCCACAGTAGAATTGAACTAGAAAGAAGTAACAAAAAGCTGCAAAATCAAAAATACTTGGAGATTAAACAACACAATTAAAAATAACACATAGATCAATAAGGAAATCTCAAAATAAATTTAAATACATCAACAAAATGGAAATAAAACACAACTTATCAAAATTTGTAGGGTACAGCAAAAGCAGTGCTTAGAAGAAAATTTATAGCTTTGAATACATATATTAGAAAGAAGTAAGATCTAATCTAAAATTAATTATCTAAATTTTCACAAAAGGACACTAGAAAAAGAAAAAGAAATTAGGGAAAAAAATGGCGGTCTGATAGAGTCCTCCCACCGCACCGCTCCCAGGGAAGGAGGTGAAGAACGCCAGCGGCTGCCTGCGAGCACGGACCGCTCACTCCGAAAACAGCATTGCGAATTACAGAGAAACAATGCAGAACGCCCAGCCCAAGAAAAAAGGTACAAAATTTTCACAAAGATCGGAGGGCGCACTGAGTACAATAGAGCCCAGAGCGCGGGAAGCACACGCTCACCAGGTCAGCGCGGCGTGACCTGACCCCCAAGTGGTTACGCACCTCCCCATCCCCTCAGTCAGGGGCAAGCCCAGAGTTGGGGCCAAAGTGGTTGTGCGAAGCAGCAGACCCTGTGGAGAGAAAGCAATTGCGAGAGCCAAACACAACTCTCAGCTGCAATATACAGAGACCACTTAGGGCCGGGTAGGGACCGGGCGGAGATACACCTTCCTGGGACAGTGCGCGGGAACCTGCAAGGCAGCACTGCGCCACTAGAAGTCAACGGGACTGGGCCTAGGAGTTTAACGGAGAGTGGGAAACACCCTTACGGGCTGCTGGCAACTGCCTCCATGGGATACAGGCCAGTCGAGAAAAGCTGCATTCCTGGGCGCCATCTGAGCCCTGCTGTGCGCCAGGCTGGTGGCAGAAGCCATCTTTGAAGCTGCCCGCCTGGAGCTGTGAGCCGGGTCTGTAGCTCTGCCCCACCCCGGCCCGGGGGCTCTTCCGCTGGGGCGAGACAGGCTTTGCCCTTGGTGGCCAGGGACAGCTGCATCAATGGGTTCAAGGAGGGAACTGTAGTGGCACGACCTTTGTGTATTGGAAACAGTTTGCAGCTCGTCCATCTGGTCCTGCTACCCCAGTTCTGGCCTCTGACAAGTCCACTATGTGCTGGTCCAAGTGCCCACTCCTCAGGTCCCAGCCCTCCTGTACCCCAGAGATCGGTCATTTTGAAGGTTGCCGGCCATAGTGACACATTTGGTATAACTGCCGGTTCTCATGACAACCAAATACCTCAAGAGCCACAGGCTGAACCAGAGCAGCTCCCCATAACCCTGCCCAATTCATTAGGGAATTTCACAACATCCAAGAGCGCTTCTGGTGGCCACTATTCCTCCCTCCCCATGGGAACATCCCCCTGGTGGAGACTGCTGGGGATAGAGATGCCCACCCACCTTGCCTTGGGGTCTAGTGGTGGAAAAGGGGTGCACAATTGGAGATCCCCCTATCAGCCAGTATCACGTGGAGATGCACATCAGAAGGGCAGACACACATGGCTAGATAAGCAACCTCTGAGCTGTGTAGAATTTTCCCAATTCAGCTCTCACACTTCAGCCAAAAGAAATTGTGTTTTTACCTGCACCTCAGGAGGGGCAGGGTCAAAGTAACCCCTAGGAGCTACAAGACCCCTCCCAAATGCGGGGCTTTCGCATACCCCAACTGGGGGATCAGAGTCTGCCACGGATACAACAGAATACCTAGCTAATAGGGAGCTGTGGATTCATATCCTCAAGTACAATTCACTAGCTTAGAGCCTAAGCTGGGAGGGCAACCTCACTACACTCCACCAGGAAGAGGAGAAGACAACAGGTCAGAGATAACCCAAGATCCACCAAACTTGCTAAAATACATGTAAGGCAATACAGGCAACTACTTCTCTCCCTGGCTCTGCCAAGGAACGAAACTCGAGGGTTTGGAGACTGGGCCATAAACTAGCTATAACACCCCCAGCTCTCGACCAAGAGGCCAGATGAGAAAAAAACCAGCAAAAGAACTCAGGGAACATGAAAAATCAGAGTGAAAAGTCACCCCCAAAAGAAACCATCAGTTCTGCAGCAACGGATACCAACTCAAATGAAATGGGTAGAATGACAGAAGAGGAATTTCATTTATGGATTATAAGAAAGCTCAATGAAGTTCAAGAGAAAATTGAATCCCAGCACAAAGAAACCACAAGAAAAATTCAAGAAATCAATGAAGAATTCTCCAAAAAAATAGAAATATTATGGAAAAATCAAATAGAAATTCTAGAAATGAAAGAAGCATTCAGGGATCTACAAAACACAGTGGAAAGCCTTAAGGATAGGCTGGACCATGCAGAGGAAAGAATTTCAGAGTTAGAAGACAACTCCTATGCACTAAATAAATCAGTCGAAGAGAAAGAACACAAAAACAAGAGGCATGAACAAAACATACAAGAAATGTGGGATTATGTAAAGAGGCCAAACATAAGGATCATAGGCATCCATGAGGGAGAGGAAGAAAATTTTCATGGGCTGGAAAATCTATTTGAAGGAATAATAGAGGAAAGTTTCCATGGCCTAGCCAGAAATCTCGATATTCAAGTACAACAAGCACACAGGACTCCTGGGAGACTCAACGTGAAAAGGCATTCACCACACCACATAATTATTAGACTGAACAAAGTAAACATAAAAGAGGCACTCCTCAGAGCTGTAAGACAAAAAGAGCAGGTAACCTATAAAGGGAAACTGATCAGATTAACTGCAGATTTCTTAGCTGAAACCTTACAAGCCAGAAGGGAATGGGAGCCATCATCAGTATCCTAAAACAAAACAAAGGCCAACCCAGAATTCTGTATCCTGCCAAACTAAGCTTCTTATATGAGGGAGAAATAAAGACTTTTCCAGACAAGCAATCACTGATAGCATTTGCAAAGTCCAGACCGGCCTTGCAAGAAGTGCTTAGACCTGCATTGTACACTAACCAGCACAACAGACATCCACCAATGTAAAACTATGCAAAAGCTAAAACTCCAGAACCCAGATTCCACAATGACACAAGAGGTAAAAAAAAGACACCACCCAATAGAATAATCAGAAATGTACCCCAACTATCAATTCTCTCAATAAATGTGAATGGCTTGAACTGCCCATTGAAGAGACATAGGCTGGCTGAATGGATTAAAAAATACAAATGAAGTATCTGTTGTCTCCAGGAAACACACCTTACACACAAAGACGCATTCAGACTCAAGGTGAAAGGATGGAATACAATTTTCCAGGCTAATGGAAACCAAAAGAAATCTGGAGTAGCCATCCTTATTTCAGATGATATAAACTTTAAAGCAACAAAAGTAAAGAAGGACAAAAATGGACACTATATAGTGGTGAAGGGAAAAATCTTACAAGAGGATTTAACAATCCTAAACATTTACACACCCAACACAGGAGCACCCAGGTACATAAAACAAATAGTGCTTGATCTAGACAACATAATAAATAGCAATGCCATACTAGCAGGGGACTTCAACACCCCACTGACGGAACTGGACAGATCCTCCAAACAGAAAATAAACAAAGAAACAAAGGACCTAAACAGGACTCTAGAACATTTGGGCCTCACAGATATCTACAGAATACTCCACCCAGATAACACTGAATATACATTCTTCTCATCAGCTCATGGAACTTTCTCTAAAATTGACCACATCCTAGGCCACAAAACAGATCTAAACAATTCAAAAAAACAGAAATCATACCATGTATCTTTTCAGACCACAGCGGAATAAAAGTAGAAATCAATTCCAACAGAAACTTAAGGAATTAATGTTAATGGACTGAATCCTCCTCTCAAAAGACATAGGCTCACTGAATGGATGAGAAAACACAACCCAACTATCTGCTGTCTTCTGGAAACACATCTACACCCAATGACACACACAGACTCAACATGAAAGCATGGAAAAAATATTCCACGCAAATGGAAATCAAAAGAGAGCAGGTGTAGCCATTCTCATATCAGATAAAATTGACTTTAAGCCAACAAAGGTAAACAAAGACAAAGAGGGTCATACATAGGTGCAGGGAGCAATGCAACAAGAAGACATAGTAATTCCAAACATATATGTGCCCAACACAGGAGCTCCCAGATACATAAAGCAAATTATACTAGAGCTAGCCAAAGAAAACATAGCACCATTATAATTGCCAGGGACCTCAACACCCCATTTTCAGAGCTTGACAAAACATCCAAGCAGAAAATAAATAAATAAACAATGGACTTAAACCAAACTCTAAAGCAAATGGACTTAACAAACATTTACAGAACATTCTACCCAAAACAACAAAATACACATTCTTCTCAGCAGCACATGGGACATGCTCCAAAATTGATCATATAATAGGCCACAAAACAGGTCTCAAAAAAATCCAAAAAATCATACCATGTACCTTCTCTGACCACAGCACAATAAAACTAGAAATCAATCACAAGAGAAACACTCAAACCCACATAAAGTCATGAAAATTAAACAACCTACTGCTGAATGATTATTGGGTCAAGAATGAAATTAAGATGGAAATCAAAAAATTCCTTGAACTGAACAACAAAGGGGACATAAGGTATCAAATCTATGAGAGAAAGCAATCCTCAGGGGAAAATTCATAGCCTTAAATGCCTACCTCAAAAAGACAGCAAGATCACAAATTAGCAAACAATGTCACACCTCAAGGATCTAGAAAAGAAAGAGCAAACCAAGCCCAAAGCCAGCAGAAGAAAAGAAATAATGCAGGTCAGAGCAGAATTAAAAGAATTGGACAAAAATACAAAGGATTAACAAAACAAAAAGGTGGTTCTTTGAAAAGATAAACAAAATCAACGGACCTCTTCCTAGATTAACCAAGAACAAAAGAGAAAGGACCCAAATAAGCTCAGTCAGAAATGAAATAGGTGACATTACAACTGACACCACAGAAATACAAAACATCATCCATGAATAATACATAAGTCTCTATACGCAGAAACTAGAGAATGTAGAGGAAATGGACAACTTCCCAGAAACAAACAACTTCCCAAGTCTCAACCAAGAGGAAACAGAACTCCTGAACAGACCAATAATGAAGAGTGAGATCAAAACACTAATAAAAATCCTCCCCCAAAAACACCCTGGACTGGATGGATTCGCAGCTGAATTCTATTAGTCCTACAAAGAAGACCTGGTACCCATAATACAGAAATTATTCCATAATATTGAAAAGGAGGGAACCTTCACCAACTTATTCTACAAAGCCAGTATCACCTTCATACCAAATCCAGGAAGGGACACAACAAAAAAGGAAAACTACAGACCCATATCCCTTATGAATATAGATGCAAAAATCCTCAATAAAATACAAGCAAACGAAATTCAACAGCACATCAGAAAAATAATCCACCAGGATCAAGTGGGCCTCATCCCAGGGATGCAAAGATAGTTCAACATATGTAAATCAATAAATATGATTCACCACATGAACAGAAGCAAAAACAAACCATATGATCATCTCAATAGATGCAGAAAAAACATTCAACAGAATCCAGCACCCTCTCATGATAAAAATCCTCAACAAGCTAGGCATAGAAGGTATATATCTCAAAATTATAAAGGCCATATATGACAAAACCCACAGCCAACATCATACCAAATAGGGAAAAGTTGAGAGCAATCCCCCTAAGCACTAGAACAAGATAAGGATGCCCACTGTCAGCACTTCTATTCAACATAATGCTGGAAGTCCTTGTCAGAGCAATCAAGCAAGAGAAAGAAATTAAGGGTATCCAAATAAGAAAGGAGGAGGTCAAACTATTGCTTTTTGCTCAAGATACCATGATCTTCTATCTAGAAAACCCCAAAGATTCCGCTAAGAGTCTCCTGGAATTGATAAATAAATTCAGCAAAATATCAGGATACAAAATCAGTGTACATAAATCAGTAGCATTTCTATATACAAATAACAGTCAAGCTGAGAGTCAAATCAAAGACTCAGTACCATTCACAATAGCTACAAAGAAAATAAAATACCTAGGAACATACTTAAGTAAGGAGGCAAAGGATCTCTACAAAGAGTACTACAAAATTCTGAGGAAGGAAATTGCACAGGATACAAACAAATGGGAAAAAAAATCATGCTTATGGATAGGTAAAATCAATATTGTTAAAATGTCCATACTACCCAAAGTGATTTACAAAATTCAATGCAAATTCCATCAAGTTACCAGAGTCATACTTCACAGATCTAGAAAAAAAAAATCCTATGCTTTGTTTGCAACCAGAAAAGAGCCCAGATAGCCAAAGCAATCTTAAGCAAAAAGAACAAATCTGGAGGCATCCCATTACCAGACTTCAAACTATACTACAAGGCTAGAGTAACCAAAACAACATGGTATTGGTACAAAATTAGAGACATAGACCAATGGAGAAGAACAGAGAACCCAAATATAAAACCATCTACCTACAACCATCAGATCTTTGACAAAGCAGACAACAACATACACTGGGAAAAGAAGCCCTATTCAATGAATGGTGCTGGGAAAATTGAATAGCCACATGCATAAGAATGAAACACAACCCCTACCTCTCACCACTCACAAAAATTAATTCAAGTTGGATAAAAGACTTAGATCTAAGGAATGAAATCATTAGAATTCTAAAGGAAAATATAGGAAAAACTCTTCTAGATACTGGCCTAGGCAAAGAATTTATGAGTAAAACCCCAATGGCAATCATGACACCAACAAAAATTAATAAATGGGATTTGATTAAACTGAAAAGCTTCTGCACAGCTAAGGAAATAATCAACAGACCAAACAGACAACCTACAGAATGGGAGAAAATATTCACAAGCTATATATTCGATAAAGGGCTAATCACCAGAATCTACAAAGAACTCAAGCAAATCAGCAAGAAAAAAACAAACAAACCCATTAAAAAGTGGGCAAAAGACATGAAGAGCAGCTTTTCAAAAGAAGATAGACAAATGGCCAGTAAACATATGAAAAAATGCTCAGCGTCACTAATCATCAGGGAAATGCAAATTAAAACCACAATATCACCTTACCCCAGTTAGGATGGCTTTTATTAAAAAGTCCAAAAACAACAAACGTTGGTGTGGATGCAGAGAGGAAGAAGTGCTTATACACTGTTGGTGGGACCACAAATTAGTACAACCACTATGGAAAACAGTATGGAGATTCTTCAAAGAACTAAAAGTAGACCTATCAGTTGATCCAGCAATTCCACTACTGAGTACACAAAGGAAAAGAAGACTTTTCATCAGAGAGACACCTGCACTTGGACGTTTATGGCAGCACAATTCATAATTGCAAAGATGTGGAATCAACACAAGTGCCCATCAATTCATGATTGGATTAATAAAATGTGGTATATGTATACCATGGAGTACTACTCAGCCATAAAAAGGATGCATTAATGCATTTTGCAGCAATGTGGAAGGAATTGGAGACCATTATCCTAAGCAAACGATCTCAAGCATGGAAAAACAAACACAACATGTACTCTCTAATAAATTGGAACTAACCGATGGGCACACAGGTGTATGGAGGGAAGTAAAATGTCATCGAAATTCAAGTAGGAGACAGAGGGATATGGGGAGGGGCAAAAACCCACCTAACATATACAATGAACACTGTTTGGGTGATGAGCACATTTATAGCCCTGATTTCAGCCATGTAACAAAAACATTTGTACCCCCTTAATATTTTGAAATAAAAATAAATAAATAAATTTATGGGTTAGAATTGTAATTTCGTTACATGCATAGATTGCATAGTGGTGAAGTCAGGGCTTTTAGGGCCCCATCATTCAAACAACATATGTTGTACCCATTAAGTAATCTCTTGCCCATCAACAGATAACTGGATAAAGAAAATCTGATACACACACACACACACACACACACACACACAATGAAATACTATTCAGCCATTAAAAAATGAAATCATGTCTTTGCAGAAACAAAGATGGAACTGGAAGCCATTATCTTAAGTAAAACAATTCAGAAACAGGAAGACAAATACCACACGTTCTCACTTAGAAGTGGGAGCTAAATAATGCGTACACATGGGTGTAGAATATGGAATGACAGACATTGGAGACTCAGAAAGGTGAGAGGGTGGGAGGAGGGCGGATGGTGAGACTCATATTTCTATGTTTGCATTTGAGATAATTTTCCTGTTTCTGAAGAATGCCCTCCACTTTTATTTGTTGAAAATTTTGTTTATTTCACTGTCATTTTTGCAATTTTATTTAGATTTAGTCTATATTTAGTTCACTCTATTACTGGTCCTAATGGGCTTTTCACTGAGAGGTTGGAAGATGTCTATCCTCAGTCTTTTTTTTTAATTTTAATTACATTTTTATTAGCTATGTTCAAAATTAAAATAAAGAAAAATAGGGAGAAATTAAGATTTTTAAGTTGTAGTAAAAAGATCCTTTATATACCTACTTAACTTCTGGAATTATTTCTCTAAAGACTGGTTGTAACCCAGTTACATGGGTAATATATAAATCTGTGGGACAGCAGTGCATTAAATCAATTACTACAGTAGTATAAGTATAGTCTCAAATCAATTTAACTCCTTAGATGAGAAAATCAAGAATATTCTTCTAAATAAGGGTCCTGCTATTTAAAAACCTTTATCAGTGTAAAAAATCTCATGACTTTTGGTTATATATATGTCTCAAAAGATTGTCAATACAACTTTACATATTTGAATCACCATAAATATATATCATGAAATAATATTAAATCAAAAGCAAATTGATTATGTACAATATATCTGACAAATTTGGATACAGCTAAATTAAAGAAATACATAAACAATAAATATACTAGCTGCCTTCCTTAAGGTGCTTAGATAATGAATTTTGTGGTTTATAATTCATACTGTCAATAAAATTTATGATTAAAATGCTACACGAGCTACTATGCCCAAAAATATCTAGTAGTAAAAAATATTTTTCCTGAACCAGCTGCAACTCAGAAAGCACAGGAATGAAAGCTAGTGAACAAGGTTCTTTAATGAACCACATGCATTATATGAATTTCAAAGGCAATTACTCAAAAAAGATGCTGGTGGTCATATTGGGACAGTGTGTTTATATGCACCCATGTACATTGTTTAAAAAAGTGTGTCTTATTTACCATTAAATTGAATTAGTCAACTGGACTGATAAAGTATACACTTCAAGGTTTGTATTTTAATTATCTCTCCCAGTATGCATAAACACCTAAAGCAGAATAAAGGTAGTATTTAAATGTAAATAAAAGGTGATTTGTTTATCAATGGTGCTCAAACAATTGCTTATGAATCTGGAAGAAAAAAAAGGTAGACTTTCACCTTCTACCACTTAAAAAATTAATTCCAAATGAATTTAATGTTTACATGTAAAGTTAATTAATCTAACATTTAAAAAATATATAGGAAAATATTTTTATAAACTGGGAGTGCAGATCTTTCAAGCTAGACAGAAAATATAAAACCATAAAGGAAAAGATTGAAATATTTGATAACATAAAAAGGAAACAATCTGATTTAGCAAAAGATACCATTAAAAAAATTAAATGACATGCAGTAAAAAAGACTGCAATCCAGATGGCCAACAAAAGGTTATTATTCATAAAATACTTATGCCTACTATATGTTGATAAGAAAAAAATCCAAACAAAAATGTACAAAAGCGGTTTATGAGTACGCAAGTAGCAGAAGAACAAATTTATTTATTTTTTATTTATTTCAGAATATTATGGGGGTACAACACTTTGGTTACATATATTGCTTATGCACTGCCCAAGTCAGAGCTACAATTGTGAACATCCCCAAACAGTGCACCCTGCACCCATTAGGTGTGAGTTTTCCCAACTCCTCCAACCCCTTCCCACCTGCCCAACCCCTAATGAATATTATTTCCATGTGTGCACGTATTGATCAGTTAGTACCATTTTTAAGGCTGAGTACCAATGGTGCTTGTTTTTCCATTCTTGTGATACATCGCTTCCAAGAATGGGCTCTAGCTCCATCCAGGATAATACCAGAGGAATTAATACACCGTTGTTTTTTATGGCTGAGTAGTACTCCGTTGTATACATATACCACATTTTATTAATCCAATCACATATCGATGGGCACTTGGGTTGTTTCCACATCTTTGCAATTGTGAATTGTGCTGCTATAAACATTCGAGTGCAGATGTCTTTATTATAGAAGGTCTTTTTTTCTTCTGGGTAAATACCCAGTAGTGGGATTGCTGGATAAAATGGTAGTTCTACTTTTAGTTCTTTGAGGTAGCTCCATATTACTTTCCATAGAGGTTGTACTAATTTACAGTCCCACCAGTAGTGTGTGAGTGTTCCTATCTCTCTGCATCTATGCCAACATTTGTTGTTTTGGGACTTTTTGATACAAGCCAATCTCACTGGAGTTAAGTGATATCTCATTGTAGTTTTGATTTGCATTTCCCTGATGATTAGAGAAATTGAGCAATTTTTAATATGTTTACTGGCCATTATTCTGTCTTCTTTTGAAAAGTTTCTGTTCATGTCCTTTGCCCATTTTTTAATAGGGTTGTTTGATTTTTTCTTGCTGATTTTCCTAAGTTCTGTATATATTCTGGTTATCAGCCCTTTATCAGAGGTGTAGCATGCTAATATTTTCTCCCATTCTATAGGTTGTCTGTTCACTCTAGTGATAGTTTCCTTGGCTGTGCAGAAGCTTTTTAATTTGATCAGGTCCCATGTATTTATTTTTGTTGCTGCCATGATTGCTTTGGGGGTCTTCTTCATAAATTCTCTGCCCTGTGCCTGGAATGCATTTCCCCCAATATCTACATGGTCACCAACTCGCATCTGCCATGTCTTTGCCCAACTGTAACCACAGTGAGGCCTAGCCTAAGACCCTATATAAAATGTGACCCCTACACTCCAAGATCTCTGCCTTCCTGGATGGAGAGGCAATATAGTGTGGATAAGGGCACATACTCCATGGGAGGCTGCACAGTAGCCTGGCTCCATGGTCCAGTCTGCCTGCCTGGGTTTAAATCCATGTTGAGTACCTTAAAATCTGCATAACCTTGTTCAAGTTACTCAAACCCAATGAAATCTCAGTTATATCAACTGCAAAATAAGGCCAATAATAGGCTGTGAAAATTAAAGTGTCCCATACATGTAACAAACTTAAAATAGGGCCTGGTGCATGGTAATCACACAAGTTATTATTATAATTATAATTGTCATTATTATTTGTTAAATAAAAGAATAAGGAGACAATCACACACATATATAAAACCACTATTTGAAATTATATTCTAAATATATGTCACCTGTTCGGCTTGAACAGGGAGAAGTGTGAGAAACTTCTATGTTTCTCTAGTTGAGAAAGTCTACGAGTAAACACAATTCTACCCCGAACAAATGTGTTCTGGATAGCCCATGGCTCTGGTCTAATAATGGGAAACATTGACTTTGTATGTGCTCATAGAAAACAGGAACTTGACTGAGAGCACATTCCAGAAATACCAATGGAAGAAAAATCCAAACTATACGCAGATTTAGGCTTTCTCAGGTCCTGAATGTTTTAAGTTAGTATCTCCTGCCTGAGGCAAGACAGGGAAAGCCCCAAAAGCTGTTTTGTCGCCTGTGAAGTGTGGGTGATCTTAGCCTCTCCAACAGAGGGTCAAATGAGGTGGTGAATGAAAAGTGTTTAGCCCAGAGTGGATGCTGCGTAACCATCAAAATGTGGTTTTAGTTCGTACTCATCGCCAAGCCCGCGATGCGATCAAAGCATAAACATTCCCTATGGTGGAAGGTGCTCGAAGGTCATAAACACAGATGTATTTTTATATTCTTCAACTGCAATCTTAACAAAAGGGCCACTTGCTCAAAGAAATGGAGTAGAGACCAACGCAATAAGAAAAGAGGGATAAACGAACATCCTCTCAAGCATAAGAAACTGATGATGGGAGAGAAGAACATTGGGCTGAAATCTCCTGAAGGACAACTCAGAAAGTCAGAAATCGCCATGATAGGCTGATTGCTTGGTGGAAGGACACCTAAAGTGAAGAGGGAGACACTAGGGAGGCAGGACTAACTTAAATGTCTTCACACTTTAATATGGAGCTTTCCCCACTCCCAGCATTTTTTTCAGAGCCCCTGTGACATCTTTATTCCTGAAGCTGTAAATGATAGGATTCAGGACAGGTGTAAAGATTGTGTAGAAAAATGACACCATCATGTCTTTCTCAGGGGTGTGGTAGGAGCTGGGAAGCATATAGGTGTAGACGGCAGCCCCGTAAAACACACTGACCACCATAATGTGGGAGGAGCAGGTGGTAAAGGCCTTCTTCTGGCCCTGGGCGGAGTTCATCCTATGGATTGTGAGGAGTATAAAGTAGTAAGACCCTGAGATGACTGTCACGGGGATCAGGAGCATGAGGACACAGCACACGTACATGAAAATCTCATAGAGTGAGGTGTCTGAGCAGGAGAGCTTCAATACAGCAGGGACCTCACAGAAGAAGTGCTGAATCTCATGGGATCTACAGAAAGGGAAGGTCATGGTGATGGGAGTGAGCATGAAGCCATCCAAAGAGCCCACGAACCAGCAGCAGGAGGCCAGGAGGAGACATACCTTATGGTTCATGAGGACAGAGTAACGGAGAGGATGGCAGATGGCCACATAGCGGTCATAGGCCATGGCAGCTAGAAGGCAGTACTCTGAACCTCCCAACAGCAGGTAGAAGTACATCTGGGTCCCACACCCAAGCACTGAGATGGTCCTCACTTTAGCCAGCTGGTTCACCAGCATTTTGGGGACAGTGACAGAAATATACATCAGGTCTATGAGTGAGAGTTGGTTGATAAAAAAGTACATAGGAGTATGCAGAGAGGAGTCAATGTGGATCAGAAGTATCAGTATAACATTCCCAGACACAGCTATCAAAAATATACCAAAGATGAGCAAGCAGAGAAGGCCAGGGTGTGAGGTCTGGCTGAAGATTCCCAACAGGGAAAAGTCACCACCCACGGTCTGGTTGGCCAGCCACATGTTGAAGTGATCAGTTGAGGTGACTTTACCTGGAGGACAAAAGTAAACTTTATGTCATTTATAAGCATGTGTGCACCACACATAATGTTTGCCTCAGTTTAATTTTTTAAAAATCAATTTTAAAAGCTCAGAGTTTACTTCTAACATCAAGTGTGAATTTGCACTAAAAAGAGATAGCACATCAGCTTGTGAATCTGATTCTCCATCTAGAATATAATATTTATATTCTCAGTGAAAGTGTCCATATAACTGAAATTAAAATATTTCTATAGGGGATTATATAGTCACCAATGTTTTCCTTATTTTTACTTATATATATTCATATTTATAGTATTTTTAGGTATTAGTATTATACAGTGGCATGTCCCTATATTGCCTGAATCCCTCTGCCAAGAGATTTTACAGAGCTAATAATCAATATTATAGGTATTTCTATATCTTTGACCTGCAAAGGCCACTTTTGCTAAAAAGGATTAGTAATATCTGTGTTTCTTAGTGTTAAATATCTTAAGTGTACAAATCTATTAAGCACATATTTTCTCAATATTTAAATACATCTTAAGCAACTAATTCTAAACTAGCTTTATACATAAAATTTCAAAACCTTTATATGCCAGTCATAAATTTAGTCAAATTTCTTTAAATATGTCAATAAAGATGCTAGTCTGATTTGTCAATTTTTCTAAATGATTTAAATACTTTTACCTACATGTGTTTAAAGTGTATCTTCATATTCCACTTAACCTATTACAAAAGTATTAATTTTGTGAGTTTTTTCATATTTTCATGATTTCTAATCTGTTAGGGCTCTGCCAATCTTTCAAGACATCAAAGAAAGTTATGACTGCCTCAGATCAATGGTGCTTCAGGAATCAGCATTATCATCTGATCAGTTGTTTCTTCTGAGTGATTTGAACCTTATCTGGAATTTCTTGGGCTGAACCTTCCTTATACCCTAAATTAAGACAAAATGTAATGGGATTTTGCAAGCCCCTACATTTTTTTCTTGCAACTTCTCCATTTTGCCCGTCAAATCTTGGTGAGAGGAAGTTTGCCTTCAATTTACATTCACCTTACTGTGATACCCAACATCTTATTGTATTGTGGGCAGGTCCTCCTAAGGTTTCTTCTCCCAGTGGACAAAACACAGGATCTCTGAAGTTCCAATTTCTTTTTTTTTTTTTTCTTAAAAATGTTTTTAAGATTAGTCAAGTGCAATCGTGGGATGGGGGGAGAGTAGAACAAGGAGTTCAATCTGTCACTGACTGTTAACAATCGATTGAAATACTCACTACCTTCAGACTAGCTAAGGTTCCAATGTCTTCTCAGGGTATCTAGTCAGTTCATCACCTTGACTGTGGGACTCTCCTCCTACTTGGTTATTTTGGGGGATCAGTGGTGCTGGTCAGCCCTTTCCTGTTTTAGCACTATTTGTCTCTTTTTCAGAATTCAATTCTGTGGTTTACTTATGGATGACTGTTATCTACTCTTCTTTACTTACACAGGTAAAGAAAAATGCATATCTATTCTTTATAAATTGAAGAAATTTAACAGAAATAAAGCATTTGTATGCGTTTTATGTATCATTACATTGAAATATCTTAGTAACATGTCAGTTTTCAATTTAAATCACACATGCATTATATTCATCCTTCTTTTGCATTGCAACTTCTCTTTGGTACACTTATGTTAACTTTTCTTTCTTTGATTGTTATTATTAACTTACAATTTATAGGCAAGAATTGATGCAGTTAGCCATTATTATTTCCTTTTTGATTTCAAACTTCTTGGCCTGGCCAAGACTAATCTCTTTGGTTGCTTTTTCTTTTAAATACTTTTGAAATGTCCTTGTTTTCTAACAGCAGGATGTTATTGGCCCATCTTGATTTTTTTCCCTCATCTGAAACATGGAATCAGCTTCTTACTGTAGATCAGATTCTTCTTTTGGAACGATTAAAATCTCAGATAAGTTCTTTGCACTATCTGGACATCTCAGATTCTTTGAAATACAGACTGGTGTCTGAGAAAATGATGTTGCCTAGATAGTCATGGTAATGGGAACGAAAACTTTTGGGTTTTGGTCATGAATACAGTTCACAATTTTCAGCTAACTATTGACTTTGTCAAATTTTTTCAAGTTTGTTCTAGTATAAAATAGTTTCTTCCTGCAATAGGGTTATGCAAATATAATTGAATACATTTTACTCACACTTGTGTTGTATAATCTTTATATCTTGTCGAAACTTACATCTTGCTCACTTTATTGACAATGAGTAATATTGGATAAAGACAGCAGTCTGAATACATATATCCACTATGTTTTCACCTCAAAATTCAAATTAAATCATGGAAAATATAAAGTAAATAATGATCTCAAGAAATAATGGGAATAAAAGGTTTTATTAACAGAAAAGTAAGTTTTAGAAATGCTAGAAGGTTGCAAGCAGATAAGATCTGATTGACCAAAGAAAGAAATTTCAGCCCAAGGATGAGCAGGTTACTGCAGAAGTAAGAGGAGTTATTCCCAAGGTAGCCTCAGATTAACCCTGAACTCAGTTAGTACAAACTTAACGGAGGCCCAAAGAACAATCATCATAATCATTCATGAGAGATTTGCTCATGAAAAAGTTGATTTCCTGTGGCTTTTTACCCCAGTGAAAGCCTAGAAAACTTTATCCTCAACGAAAAGGCACAGGTTGACTTGGGGAGGGTTCCTGGCACACAGGATCAATGTGGAGGTAAAAGCTCAGACAGGCTGCTTCACAAAGCAGAAGGAAACGGAAAGGAGAAGAAGAAGCAGCAGGTGACAGTATCTGCTGCAGGCTAAATCCTGGAGTACGGTTCTCCCAGGGGACAGTTCTGACACAATCATTCCCGAGTGGGAGCTGAAGCCGGAGAGTTAGGGCAGGCCAGTGGCCTTGGAAA